>CM053031.1:177988461-177993461 GCA_028564925.1 Lithobates sylvaticus | reverse complement strand
ATATGGGAGGGTTTGTTTTAGATGCATCACCTTTTTAACCATTATTGGCCAAGCTAGTAGAGCTGCATGATTCTGGCTAAAATGAGAATCACAATTTTTTTTTGCTTAGAAGATCACGATTCTCGCGGCGTAACATCACCTTTACTTTTTTCTTTTTTTAATACATTGAAGTGTACTTTTTCACCAAAAATTGCATTTGAATGACTGCTGGGCAAATACAGTGTGACATAATATATTGCAGCAAATTACATTTTATTCCCTAGGGTCTCTGCTAAAATATGTTTGGGGGTTCCAAGTAAATTTCTAACAAAAAATATTGCTTTTTACCTTAATGTGTCATAAAAATTTAGACTTTAAGTGGTTAAACTTCCTGCAGTTACTTGTTTAAAAGCTTGGCAGACTGACCCCCCTTATTTTATTTTTTTTCTGTACACATGCACGTTTCCCTTTGATCCAAGACAGGGGTCTTTATTTTTACCTGAGGGCCACGTGACAAGTTTTCATATCCCATGGGAGCCCGCATGCAAACTTTTTTTTTTTTTTTTTTTTTTTTCCTTGCATGTCCCCCTCGGATCTACAGTGACTGCACTTCCAAGTGCACTTGCAGTGCAAAGTGGCTTTGCCTTTAGTAAATCACCCCCAATGTGTGTGTATTTGTGTGCTGAGCTTACAGTTCCCCTTCTGAGAACTATTAACCCCCAGCACCGATGTCAGCAAAAGGCATTATTAACCCAGCGCCAATGTCAGCAAAACGCATTATTGAACTCGGTGCCGATGTCAGTAAAACAAATTATTGAACCCAGCATTACCCCCACACTCCATAAATACCCCAGCCACCCCACTAAGGACTTGCCTCAGTGTGGCTCACTCCTCCTCCTGTCAGCTCCTGGCTTACACACAAGCCTAGTGACAGGACACAATCTCCCCATCCTGAGGTGGCAGCAGGATCGATCACCAGTGCCTAGGTGGGCGGAGAGATGGGCATATCCTTTCTCCGCTCTGTTCTCTCTGGGCTGCAGCAGAGAGGACACTGGAGACGACGACAAAGCTCTTTGGCGCATCCCCCTAGTGTTGCCACCTTTTCTTTAAGCCAAACCCGAACAATTTAGCGACGCAAGGCATGGCACCCCATCCACGGTGCGATTTTGCAGCGATTGTCACCCGTCAAATCGCAGCAAAATCGCATAAACGGAATTGTGGGATGCCTGTCACCCAAAATTTAGCTTTTTGATTGGGGGGCCATTATCCCCATTCCCTTCTATTAAAAATCTTCTTCCCCTACCAGCACACATCCTCCTGCCTGCAATACCCCCATGGCAGCCGACAGGGTATCACGGGGCCCCAGCACACAGGGAGGCCCGCTGGGTTCGGAGCGGCGAGTGTGGGGAAGCAATTAGAGGATGGGGGGGGGGGTGCAAATACAGAAGGGTCAAAACATAAGGGAGAGTGAGGCGACAGGCAGCTACTGGTGCAGACGTTTTTAATAAAATAAATGCTTAAAAACAAACAGTCCACTCACTCTTCATGTCAGAGCTGTATATGTCAGTCTGACATCAGCTGTCCTATTCTCCCCTCCGATCCATACTGCTCTTATCACTGAATCTGCAGGAAAGAGCCGCGGGAAACTCATATGAACTGTCAGCCTCTGATGATGGAGGCATGGTTAAGCCTCGAACGCTCTGGTCACAACATCCCAGGCTGACAGCTCACTGCAGTCTCCCCGCAGCTCTGTATTTGCTTCCTCCAGAGATTCAGTGATAACAGCAGCGTGGATCGGAGGGGAGAATGGGATAGCTAACTTCACAGACTGACATCCCTACAGCTCTGACATGGAGAGTGAGTGGACTGTTTGTTTTTAAGCATTTATTTTATTAAAAACTTCTGCACCAGCAGATGCCTGTCGCCTCTCTGGTTTGATTGAGGTGCAAACACATCCAGGATCGCCGCTGCGGGCCATTTATAACCAGTCCGCGGGCCGCAAATGGCCCACGGGCCGGTACTTTGAGACCACTGACCTAAAGAAGAAAGTTAGTTACAATGTTTCATTTTAAAAACTTGGCAGACTGCCCTGATTTCTTTTAACTGCTGAGTGAGTGAGCAGATAAGTCTCTCCACTTGTTATATGAAAGAATTGGCAAACTGCAATAGAGATCGTGGGGTTGAATCAAGATCACAATTTTTTAACAATTGTGCAGCTCTACAAGCTAGCAGATGAACTTTTTATTACATATAAAGAGACAATTGCTTTCAGCATTGCTGGGTGAGCTTTTCTGGTTTACTGTAAAACTTTATTAATAAAAAAAATACACTGGAGAGAAAATATAAATGTGCACATTGTAGAGCAAAATTGAATTTTATGTTTTCTTCGGTAAGCAAAAAGGGGATCCTACGATGATGCTCAACCTGTCTGAGAAGGCGAGTATGGGAACATCAATGGCAAAGAGATTGTGTGACCATATTATGACAACTGGTTGAGTGTTTACTGTACATAACACTGCCATGCAATTATTTAGTAAGAATTTGCTGTTAACTGCTTAAATGTTAAGCACTGAACTACTTAACAATATTTACCATATAACAATTGCTTTTCATCTTCTCAGATACAACACATTCGGCACAAGAATCCTCACAGTCCTCAGAAGGTATTACTTTTTTGTGTACGTTTCGTATACCAAATGTAAAATGCATGATTTTTGTTTCATGCCTCAAGCCCCTTCAGATTAGTGTCATCTCATCAATTCTAGCATACCAGTGCTTCTGCCTAGGAGGTGGATCAGTTTGCGGTTTCCTCAGGTTTCCATTGCAGAAAGCAAAGTATGCACAGAGTACGTAAGAGTGCAGAGTGTGTGTTGTGTGTGTTTTTTTTTTTTTTTTTTTTTTTTTTTTAGTGGAATCTCTTGCTAAAAATTTTTATACCAGGATGATGCCTGGGTTGAAGTGGTTTAGATCCGCCCACTGTTGGTGCAATTTGAATATTCTATGTGATGGGGAGCTGTGGGGCCTGGTTGAGTTCCTGCATCTATGCTCTAAGGAGAGAAAAAAAGCCCTGGATACATTTTATATAGTCCGATGCAACAGGGCCCTTTTTATGGGTGACCATTATGCTGAAGTGGCCCATGATGAAATGGAGTGCGACGTCCCTGGTCTTAGGGCATTCCCACTGTGTGATGCATAGTACCTTGGAAATTCAAGTGATTCTAAAGATTTTTTTTTTTTTTTTCTTGCTTAAAAATAACAAACGCCATGCACTGGAAAAGCACGGAGCAGCCCTCCCCCTCCTCCTCCTCCTGGGTTTCCCGTCAGCACTCCTTTATGCATCCACAAATCACAGCGCGGCCTGCCTACGCTCCATCCTCACCGGCTGATTGACCTAAGCCAATGAGTAGTGAAAGAGCCTTGGCTTTCGTGCACATTTCTGGATTGGGATCGGGCTCAGGTGAGTATAAGGCAGTGCTGGGGGGTGGAGCTGCCCTCAGGTAGTTTTCATAGAATCCATGAGGGTAAACCTGCTTTTAGAAATGCGCAAGGATTTTGTGAAATATCAGGTGTCTAAATCAGACTTTGTCTCACTTTTGAGCCTGACACAGATCCACAATCATCTCTACACTAAGTAAAAAGGAGCGCTTTGTACAGAGGCCTCCTCTTCATTCACAAGCTGAAAGCATTGTAAAACATGTTTACTATGCTTCAATATGAATGAACACAGTGAGTTATCAGTACCAAGGGGGGTGCCAAGACTGGTGCTGCAGGGTGCGAGGTTGGGGGGGGGGGGGGTTGGCATTTTAGCTGTGTGGGGAGAGAAGGAAATAAGGACCCAAGACGGTAAACGGCACTGGTAGAAGCAGAGGTCTGATCCTCTAGTTCAAAGTGGTGGGCATAGCAACGATAAAATGCTATCTGTGTATGTGCTGAAAAATCCAGTTTATTTCTATGGTGATGTCCTTCACTGAGCGCATTAAAGTGTATTTAAACTGAAACTAAAAAAAATATGTATGTACATAATGTGAACTGGAGGTGCTTAGATTTCCTGATGGGTGCATTTGTCAAATGAGTCCATGTCAGTACTTTGGTTTAAGGCTGCATTCACACTACATCGTTTAGAATCTGATCTGCCATGATAACTTATGCTGCAGTCGCAGCAACCTGCATCGCAGCCAAAAATACTTCAAAAACTACATTTGGGCGACAATTGCAGCAGTGACAAAACGTAATAACCTGCGCCAAATGGAATGAACTACTAAAAATACAAATAATAACACAATGTGAAAATAACAAATCGCATAAAACCCACAATGCGATAATAGAAAATCGCATAAAACATGCCACTGCTGCCTGCAAAGGTTAAATAAACCTTAAGAAATGAAATAAAGGCTGCGCTAGCAGATGTGACTCACCACTGTGAGAGTAAGTGAAACGTATATAAAAACATATACAATGGTAGATCAAATAAATTGTAGATCAAACAAATTGTGCAACAATTGCTACAATATAGAAATATTGTGAAAAGTGACTTTTGTTATGTTAATCAAATGTTAAATAATTGGTGATGGACAGAACTAATTTAACAGACTGGAATAATTAGGGTATTTGAAGTGATAAATTGCAGGTAGTCATTGAACGATGATCCCCTCTGAAACCCCACTCGCCAAAACGACATGACCCACGGCTTTGCAGTCCTAGGGTCTTTAAAACATATTAGTGGGGCGATGGGGTAAATGGTGTCAGAAATCCTGATAGAACTCCAGATGGGCCAGCGGAGACTCCAGATAGATATAAATGCCGCAGAGAGGGAAAAACAAAAACATGTGTGGTATCGCCGTAATAGACCTGTATAACACTATGCAATAGTGACTCACTACTGAGCAGACAGGGATCAGCGAGTTCCGGGTGCGCGCTTGGCGTGCGCTCCAAACAGAACAGGAAGCAGCGTCACTGGCTAACAGACCGGAAGTTACGTCGATGCGTTTCGCCCCTCCTCCAGATGTCCTTGATGACGCCCT